>CM039736.1:48896575-48901575 GCA_022539455.1 Dendrobium nobile
TATGGAAAGCCTTTGGAATTTGAGAGATAACTGTAGCAGCGATCACTTTAGGGGTGCCAAATTGTCTGCCGTGTTTCTTAGCATTTCGGGCTTTCCAAGATTGGTACACAGCATAACAGTAGAGTTTCCCCGGGAGAGGGTTCTAACCGGCGAGCATCCTCAAGGATTCGGTAACCTCCGCAAATAAATTGAAGGAAGGAAGCACCATGCCCAAATTAGCAAGGCATCCAAGAATGCTCCTAAGTTGACTGCATTGGGCCGTGCAGTGATCAATTGTTTCCACAACATTACACTCCTAAGGGCAGAGTTGGGTGTCCGAGAGGTTCCTACGGTAGAGCCAGACATTGGTTGGGATCACATCCTTAAGGACCCGCCACCAGAATAGTTTCTCGCGGGGATGGAGCTTGAGGTACTTAAGCCAAGCAAAACACCACTCCCCTATGGGAAAAATAGCCGCATACGCCATAGCCGCAACCGTGGAGCCACGGTTGGAGCGAGTCAGCTCAGGGACGTCCCTCTCCCCTTCAAAATTAGTAACAGTGTTCAAAATATGAGTGGCCAGATCACTACCAAAATGCAGCAGCACCTTGTCACGATCGCACTCCAAGTTCTCATTGAGCAGGTCGCAGATTTTACCTTCCACGAGAGTGGTGACATTAAGAAGGGTAGGCCACTGGTCAAGCCGGCGGTCGAGGATCCAAACATCCTCAAGAATGTTGACAGTCTGCCCGTCTCCAATTCGCCACCGAATGATGGGTCGTAAAGCAACAGCACCCTCATGGACGGCCTTCCAAGTAATGGAGGTATTTCGGCCAGTATGCACCATCCACGGATCGACACCATACTTAGCCCGGAGGAGATGGTTGAGAAGAACCGCAGGCTGACGGATGAAGTCGCAAGCCAGTCGTGCTCGAAGGGGAACACGCCAAGAGAGAGAAGAGTGGAATCCCAACCCACAATGCGACTGTGGCATACAAATCTCATTCCAGGACACATAGTGGAGTCTTCATATGTTGTCATCTTTGTGCCAAAGGAAATGCCGCCCAATTTTGTCCACCGTCGCCAGGACACCCCGGGTCACATTAGACAGGGTCATGCAATAAAGATGGATGGCCAGCAGAGCAGAGCGGATCAAGGTGGCCCGTTCAGCCAGGGATAGGTGTCTATTGCCCCACACGTTGACTTTGCTAGTAGCACTTTGAATTACCCGGTCAAAATCAGAGGCAACAAGTTCACGCAGAGCAAGTGGCAGCCCAAGATACTCATGCGAAGTAACCATACGGAATCCCAACAATTTGGAAAACCGACGAGCCTTCCACCTCGGGCAGCGTTTACTGAACAAAACAGTAGATTTGGCATTGTTGATGCACTGGACCGTCCACATACAGTAATCTCACAACACATCCAAAGTCTTAATGGCATTAGCCCGGGAGGCCTCAGCAAAAATAAGAATATCATCGGCGTAAAGAAGATGTGAGACCCGCTCCCCCTTGGGGATGATTTGCACTCCAAGGTTCACCCCTCTCTGCCGGAAGGCCTTGGTCAACAGTTCAGAGCAAAGAATAAAGTGATATGGGGAGAGCGGACAACCCTGGCGGAAGCCACTGTTGGCATCAATCCACTTAGAGCGCGTCCCATTAAGCAGCAGAGAGAAGCGAGGTCTAGTAATACACTGGATGATCCAACCAATGAACTTAGGGGAGAATCCCATAGCCATCAACACCCGCGACAACATATCCCAGGCCATGCAGTCGTAGGCCTGTTCCATGTCCACCTTGGCTGCCATAAGGCCAGCCAAAAGGGTGGAGTGTTGAAATTTACACATGATTTCCTGGGAAAGAAGACCGTGGTTGGAAATGGAGCGCCCAGGTACAAACGCACCTTGCTCCTCCCAATAAAGCCGGGTGATAAGGACTTTAGCCACCACCTTATAGAATGATTGACAAAGACTGATCGGACAGAAGTGAGCCGGGGCCTTGGCCGTGGTGGTTTTGGGAATCAAAACCACCAGAGTGTCCTTCCAACTCTCGCACATGGAATTGGTTTTGAAAAAGTCTTTCACTGCAGCTCAAATGTCATTGAGAATAATAATCCAATAGAATTTTAGAAAGGAAGTCGTGATACCATCATTGCCCGGCGCCCGGTTATTGCCAAGGCCAAAAACAGCCTTACGGATCTCCTCATCTGAGATGTCTTCCTCGAGGGCCACCCGAGCCTGCTCCGAAATTCTATCCACCTCCTGGTAGGCGGGCCATCGGTCGTAACAGGTGGCACGCTCCCGCCATTTATCCGAGAAGAAATGCCAAAACACATCATGGATGGCTTGCGGGTCTTGGGTCAGCACGCCCCCGAGAGTTTGGATTTCCTCAATCCTATTACTTCGACGACGGGCCGTAGCAGTCGCATGGAAGAAATGAGAGTTGGCGTCCCCTTCCTCAATCCAACAGATCTTAGCCCGTTGCCGCCACCACGTCGAAAGTTTGGCCAAAGTGGAATTAAACTCCGAGACCGCACCCCGAAGTTCTGACTCTTGGTCAGAAGACAGCCCCAAGGCCGAACTGTCAGCACGCTGGAGCAGCCCGATCTTCTCCTCCAGCTCTTTCCATCTCACCCCAAGGTCCCGAATTGTATGCTTGCTCGAAAAATGGAGGGCACGCAGCGAACGACTGCATTTCCTATTAACCACCTCCGTCGGTGAGCCGACATCCACACGTCCCCAAGCCTTGGCAACAATCCTCCAAGAGGTGGGGAAGCTAGTCCAAACATCCTCAAACTGAATCCATTTAGAGCTAGGCAGCTGTTGTCCATTCTCCAACCTCAGCAAAAGGGGGCAATGGTCAAAAGCCAGGTAGTTGAGATGTTTAACCGAGGCAAATGGCGCCACATTCAACCCCTCCGAATTGATGAGGATCTGATCAAGCCTGACCCAAATGCGGCTAGTGCCCTCCTTGTTGTTCGACCATGTGTAACAAGGTCCAGTAAAACCCAAGTTATGGAGAGGGTGTAGCTCCTTGTACCTTCTGTTTCAACTTGTTCTCAAAGTTTTTGGGTTCCTTAAAATATAAGTTGCATTTAAGCAATAAGACAAATACAATAGACAAAGAAACAAGGCAAACTCCCCAAAAACAGAGAGGGGGAGGGCCAAACCGACCACGAAGGAACTGCAGCCAAGACCGGAAGAAAAGCCGGCCGAGGAAAACATTCCAGCCAGTACCCACGACCCCGAGGGGGGGGGGGAGACCGAGCTGAGAGTTAGAAACAGCCAAAGGCTGAGCAGCCTCCCAGTGCCCCGAGCATCGAGAGACAGGGGGAATGTCAGGCCTCAAACCGGCAGTGCATCGCCCCAGCTGCAGACCAGCACAAGCTAACAGAGGAGAAACAGGGAAGGGGTCGGACGCAGCTGACAACCCCCACCCCGCCAAAAAGGCCAAAAAAGAAAATACAGAAAATGCAGAAAAAAACAGACACCGCGTCGGGAGAGCGGAGGAGAATCCGGTCGACGTCCGAGTCAGGCGACAGTCCATGGAGCAAAGGCCAAACCGAAGAAGGTCAACAGCCCATACGGCCATCGAACGCAGGCCCAGGACGAGGAGGTCGGAAACTCCTCTCAGGGGAGTCCAGGAGGAGGGGGGTCCCCACTGGGGCATGTAGCCGCCGCCCCCAGCGACCGCAACCGAGGGGGCGCAGAGGTCGGAACCACGAGGGGGGCGGGTGGAGAGCCGCCACCCGCGGAGACCGCAAAGTTTTTGGGTTCCTTGAGGGGAGTATGGTCGCAAGGCTGAAACTTAAAGGATTTGACGGAAGGGCACCACCAGGAGTGGAGCCTGCGGTTTAATTTGACTCAACACGGGGAAACTTACCAGGTCCAGACATAGTAAGGATTGACAGACTGAGAGCTCTTTCTTGATTCTATGGGTGGTGGTGCATGGCCATTTTAAGTTGGTGGAGTGATTTGTCTGGTTAATTCCATTAACGAACGAGACCTCAGCCTGCTAACTAGCTATGCAGAGTTCAACCTGTGCGGTCAGCTTCTTAGAGGGACTATGGTCATTTAGGCCACAGAAGTTTGAGGCAATAACAGGTCTGTGATGCCCTTAAATGTTCTGGGCCGCACGCGCGCTATACTGATGTATTCAACGAGTATATAGCCTTGGCCGACAAGCCCGAGTAATCTTTAGAAAATTTCATCGTGATGGGGAAAGATCATTGCAATTGTTGGTCTTCAATGAGGAATTCATAGTAAGCGTGAGTCATCAGCTCGTGTTGACTATGTCCCTGCCCTTTGTACACATCGCCCGTCGCTCCTACCGATTGAATGGTCTGGTGAAGTGTTCGGATCGCTGTGATGCGGGCAGTTCGCTGCTCGTGACTCTACGAGAAGTCTATTGAACCTTATCATTTAGAGGAAGGAGAAGTCGTAATAAGGTTTCCGTAGGTGAACCTGCGGAAGGATCATTGTCGAGACCAAAACACAACAAGCGATTTTGTGAACCTGTAAAAATAAGCGGTGGCTCTTGCTGCTGCGATAAAATCCACCCGAGTCATCGCCTCATCCCCTCTTTGGGGTGGGGACATGATGAAGGATGGATGAGAATCGGCGCAGCGTAGCGCCAAGGGAATCTTGAAACACGAGCCCATAAATGGGTTTTGTGGGATGGGGTGCTATCGCATGCCATATTGATTGACACGACTCTCGGTAATGGATATCTCGGCTCTCACATCGATGAAGAGAGCAGTGAAATGCAATATGTGGTACGAATTGCAGAATCCCACAAACCATCGAGTCTTTGAACGCAAGTTGCGCCCGAGGCCAACCGGCTGAGGGCATGTCCGCCTTGGTGTCAAGCATTTTATCGCTCCGTACCTAGTCTCCTATCCATGGATGTGTTGCCAAGGCTCGGATGTGCACGGTGGCTTGTCGTGCCCCTTGGTGCGGCGGGTTGAAGGGCGGGTCATCTTCTTGTTGGCTGCCGACAATAAGGGGTGGATTAAATAAGGCC